>JAEQBH010003767.1:1055000-1060000 GCA_016808115.1 Tetrastigma voinierianum | reverse complement strand
CCAAAACCCTAAACCCTAAACCCTAAACCCCAAACCCTAAACCCTAAACCCTAAACCTAAACCCTAAACCCTAAACCCTAAACCCTAAACCCTAAACCTAAACCCTAAACCCTAAACCCTAAACCCCAAATCCCTAAACCTAAACCCTAAACCCTAAACCCTAAACCTAAACCCTAAACCCTAAACCCTAAACCCTAAACCCTAAAAACCCCAAACCCAAACCCCAAACCCTAAACCCCAAACCCCAACCCCACCCTAAACCCTAAACCCCTAAACCCTAAACCCCAAACCCCAAACCCCAACCTCAAACCCCAAACCCCAAACCCCAAACCCCAAAAACCCCAAACCCCAAACCCCAACCCCAAACCCCAAACCCCCCAACCCAAACCCCAACCCCAAACCCTAAACCCTGGGCCCTAAACTCCTAAACTCTAAACTCCTAAAACTGAACCCAAACCCAAATCCTAAACCCCAACCCTAACCCTAAACCCTAAACCCTAAACCCAAACCCCAAACCCCAAACCCTAACCTCAAACCCCAAAACCCCAACCCTAAAAACCCTAAAAACCCTAAAACCCTAAACCCCAAACCCCAAACCCCAAACCCTAAACCCCAAACCCTAAACCCCAAACCCTAAAACTCCCAACCCCAAACCCTAAACCCCAAACCCCAAACCCAAACCCCAAAACCCCAAACCCAAACCCTAAACCTAAACCCTAAACTCCTAAACCTCCTAAACCCTAACCCTAAACTCAACCCAACCCTAAACCCCAACCCAAACCCTAAACCCTAACCCCAAACCCTAAACCCTAAACCCTAAACCCCAACCCTAAACCCCAACCCTAAACCCAAACCCCAAACCCCAACCCTAAACCCTAAACCCTAAACCCTAAAAACCCTAAACCCCAAACCCCAAACCCTAAAAACCCCAAACCCCAAACCCTAAACCCTAAACCCAAACCCTAAACCCCAAAACCCTAAACCCCAACCCCAACCCTAAACCCCAAACCCTAAACCTCCTAAACCCTAAACCCTAAACCCAAACCCTAAAACCCTAAACCCTAAACCCCAACCCTAAACCCTAAACCCTAAACCCTAAACCCTAACCCCAACCCTAAACCCCAACCCTAAACCCTAAACCCTAAAAACCCTAAACCCCTAAACCTCAAACCCAACCCTAAACCCAAACCCAAACCTAAACCCCAAACCCCAAACTCCTAAACCCTAAACCCTAAAACCCTAAACCCTAAACCTTAAACTCCAAACCTCCAAACCTAAAACCCTAAACTCCAAACCCTAAAACCCTAAACCCCTAAACCCTAAAACCCTAAACCCCAAACCCCAAACCTCAAACCCAAACCCTAAAACCCCAAACCTCCAAAATCCCTAAACCCTAAACCCTAAACCCTAAACCCAAACCCTAAACCTAAACCTAAACTCCTAAACCCTAAACCCTAAACCTTAAACCCAAACCCTAACCTCAAACCCAAACCCTAAACCCTAAACCCTAAACCCCAAACCCTAAACCTCAAAAACCCTAAACCCTAAAACCTCAAACCCTAACACCCTAAACCCCAAACCCAAACCCAAACCCTAAATCCTAAACCCTAAACTCTAAAACCCTAAACCCCTGAACCCTAAACCCCAAACCCTAAACCCCAACCCCAAACCCCAAAACCCTAACCCTAAACTCCTAAAACCCCAAACCCTGGCCCTAAACCCCAAACCCTAAACCCCTAAACTTTAAACCCTGCACCCTAAAACCCTAAACCCTAAACCCTAAACCCCAAACCCTAAACCCTAAACCCCTGAACCCTAAACCTTAAAACCCTAAACCCTAAATCCGAAACCCTAAACCCCAACCTCGAAAGTCTAAACCCTAAACCCTAAACCCAAAACTCGAAACCCCAAACCCCAAACCCCAAACCCCAAACCCAAACCCTAAACCCTAAACCCTAAAAACCCCAAACCCCAAACCCCAAACCCCAAACCCCAAACCCCAAAACCCCAACCCCTAACCCCAACCCCAAACCCTAAACCCTAAACCCCAAACCCAAACCCCAAACCCTGGGAACCCTAACCTAAACCCCTAAACCCAAACCCTAAACCCAACCCTAAACCCTAAACCCTAAACCCTAAACCCTAAACCCTAAACTCCTGCAAACCCTAAACCCTAAACCCTGAACCTCTAAACCCCAACCCTAACCCAACCCAAACCCCAACCCTAAACCCCAACCCTAAACCCCAACCCTGGAACCCCAAACCCCTAATCCCAAACCCTAAACCCTAAACCCTAAACCCCAACCCCAACCTAAACCCTAACCCAAACTCCAAACTCTAAACCCCTAAACCCCAAACCCTAAACCCTAAACCCCAAACCCTCAAACCCCAACCCTAAACCCTAACCCCAAACCCATAAACCTTAAACCCTAAACCTCAAACCCTAAACCCTAAACCCTAAACCCTAAACCCAAACTTGAAACCTTAAACCCTAAACCCTAAACCCTAAACCCTAAACCCTAACCCAACCCCAACCCTAAACCCTAAACCCTAAACCCCAAACCCAAACCTCAAACCCTAAACCCTAACCCCCAAACCCTAAACCCTAAACCCCAACCCTAAACCCCAAACCCTAAACCCCAAACCCTAAACCCTAAAAACCCTAAAAACCCTAAAAACCCCAAACCCTAAACCCTAAACCCCTAAACCCCAAACCCTAAACCCTAAACCCTAAACCCTAAACCCCCCTAAACCCTAAACCCTAAACCATAAACCCCAACCCTAAACCCTAAACCCTAAACCCAAACCCTAAACCCTAAACCCAAACCCCAAACCCTAAACCCAAACCCTAAACCTAAACCCTAAACCCTAAACCCTAAACCCCAAACCCTAAACCCCAAACCCCAAACCTAAACCCCAAACCCTAAACCTCAAACCTCAACCTAACCCCAACCTCAAACCTAAACTCAAAACCCTAAACCCCAACCCAAACTTTAAACTCAAACTCAAACCCTAAACCCTAACCTAAACTCCTAAACCCCAAACCCTAAAACCCTAAACCCTAAACCCTAAACCCTAAACCTAAACCCTAAACCCTAAACCCAAACCAAACCTTGGGAACCCAACCCTAAACCCTAACCTAAACTCCTAAACCCTAAACCCTAAACCCTAAACCCTAAACCCTAAACCCCAAACCCTAAACCCTAAACCCTAAACCCCAAACCCTAACCCTGAACCCCAACCCCAAACTTTACAACCCCAAACCTAAACCCCAACCCTGAACCCCAAACCCGAAACCCCAAACCCTAAACCTTTGAACCCTAAACCCTAAACCCCAAACCCCAAACCCAAAACTCGAAATTCTAAACCCTAAACCCTAAACCCTAAACCCCAAACCCTAAACCCTAAAACCCTAACCTCAAACCTCAAAACCCAAATCCCTAACCCTAAACCCTAAACCCCAACCCTAAATCCCTAAACCCTAAACCCAAACCCTAAACCCTAAACCCTAAACCCTAAACCCTGCTGAACCCTGAACCCTGAACCCTGAACCCTGAACCCTGAACCCTGAACCCTGAACCCTGAACCCTGAACCCTGAACCCTGAACCCTGAACCCTGAACCCTGAACCCTGAACCCTGAACCCTGAACCCTGAACCCTGAACCCTAAACCCTGAACCCAAACTAAAACCCAAACCCTAAACCCAACCCCAAACCCTAAAACCCTAAACTCCTAAACCCAACCCCAACCCTAAACCCAAAACCCCAAACCCCAAACCCTAAACCCTAAAACCCTAACCTAAACCCTAAAACCTAACCCCAAACCTTGAACCCCAAACTAAACTAAACCCAACCCTAAACTTTAAATCCCTAACCTAAATCCCAAACTCTAACTTTAAACCCTAAACTCCTAAACTCCTAAAACCCTAAACCCCAAACCCAAACTCCTAACCCTAAACCCTAAACCCTAAACCCTAAACCCAAACCCCAAACTAAACCCAAACCCTAAAACCCTAAACCCTAAACCCTAAACCCTAAACCTCAAACCTCAAAACCAAACCCAAATCTCAAACCCTAAACCCCAACCCTAAACCCCTAAACCCTAAACCCTAAACCCTAAACCCTAAACCTAAACCCCAACCCTAAAAACCCTAAACTCCCCTAAACTTAAACCCCAAACCCTAAACCCTAAACCCTGTGCAAACCCCAAACCCTAAACCCTAAACCCTAAACCCTAAACCCAACCTAAACCCAACCAACCTGAACCCAAACCCCTAAACCCTAAACCCTAAATCCGAAACCCTAAACCCCAAACCCCAAACCCAAAACTCGAAACTCTAAACCCTAAACCCCAACCCAACCCTGAAACCCCAAACCCCAACCTCAAACTCAAACCAACCCAAACTAAACCCCAAACTAAACTCCAACTCAAACCCAAACCCAACCCCAACCCAACTCCTAAATCCCTGAACCCTAAACCCTAAAACCCTAAACCCTAAACCCTAAACCCTAAACCCTAAACCCTAAACCCTAAACCCTAAACCTCCTAAACCTCCTAAACCCTAAACCTAAACCCTAAACTTAAACCCTAAACCCTAAACTCAAACCCCAACCCCTAAACCCTAAACCCCAAACCCCAACCCCAACTAACCCTAAACCCCAAACCCCAAACCCAACCTCAAACCCCAAACCTTTAAAACCCCAAACTCAAACCCCTGAACCCCTAAACCCTAAACCCTAAATCCAAAACCCTAAACCCCAAACCCCAAACCCAAACCCTGAACCCCAAACCCCAAACCCTAAACCCTTAACCCTAAGCCCTAATCCTAAACCCTAAACCCCTAAACCCCTAAACCCCTAACCCCAAAACCCAAAAATCCTAAACCCCAACCCCAAAACCCTAAAACCCCAAAACCTAAAACCCTAAACCCTAAACCCTAAACCCAACCCTAAACCAAACCCTAAACTCCTAAACCCTAAACCCTAAACCCTAAACCCTAA
>JAEQBH010003767.1:1047500-1050000 GCA_016808115.1 Tetrastigma voinierianum | reverse complement strand
CTAAACCTCAAACCTAAACCCCAAACCCTTTTAAACCCTAAACCCCAAACCCTAAACCAAACCTAAACCCAAACCCTAAACCCCAAACCCTAAACCCTAAACCCTAAACCCCAACCCCAAACCCAAAACCCCAACCCCAAAACCCTAAACCCTAAACCCTAACCTAAACCCCAACTAAAACCCAAACTCCAACCCAACCTAAACCTAAACTCCAAACCCTAAACCTAACCCTAAACCCTAAACCCTAAACTCTAACCCAACCCAACCCCAAAACCTCCTAAACCTAAACCCCAAAACCCTTAAAACCCAACCCTAAACCCTAAACCCTAAACCCTAAACCCTAATCCTTAAACCCTAACCCTAAACCCTAAACCCTAAACTCCTAAACCCTGGAACCTCCTAAACCCTAAACCCTAAACCCTGAACCCAAACCCCAAAAACCAAACCCCAAAAAACCTGAACCCTAAACCCGAAACCTGAAACCCTAAACCCTGAACTCAACCTAAACCCTAAACCTAAACCTAAACCCAAACCCTAAATCCCTAAACTCCTAAACTGTAAACCCCAAACTCTAAACCCAACCCTAAACTCCAAAACCCAACCTCAAACTAAAATCCTAAACCAAACCCTAAACCCTTAAACCAAACCCTAAACCCTAAACTGAACTTTAAACCTAACTAAACCTAAACCTAAACCCTAACCCTAACTAAACCCTAAACCCTAACTGTGAAACCCTAAACTCTGAACCCCAAACCCTAAACCCTAAAGCCTAAACCTTAAACCTTAAACCTAAACCCAACCCTAAACCCTAAAAACCCTAAACCCCAACTCCTAAAACCCTAAACCCTAAAAACCCTAACCCTAACCCAAATCAAACCTCAAACCCTAAACCCTAACCCTAAACCTTAAAACCTAAACTTTAAAACCCTAAACCCTAACCAGAACCCCAACCCTAAACCCTAAACCCAACCCTAAACTCCTAAACCTAAACCTTCAAACCAACTTAAACCCTAAACCCTAAACCCTAAACCCCAAAACCCTAAACCCTAAACTCCTAAAAACCTAAACCCCTAAAACCCTAAACTCCTAAACCCTAAACTCCAAACCCTAAACCTTAACCCAACCTAAACCCTAAACTAAACCCTGAACTCCTAACCTTAAACCCTAAACCCCAAAACTCTAAACCCTAAACCCTAAACTCTTAAACCTAAAACCCAAACTAAATCTCAAACTCCTAATCCTAAACCTAAACTCCTAAACCCTAACCTCAAACCAACCCTGCCCTAAACCTGAAACCCTGAACCCTGGAACCCTAAACCTGAAGTCTAAACCCCAAACCTCAACCTTTCTAACCTAAATTTAAACTGTCCTAGTCCCAACCTGAACCCTAAACCCTAAACCCTAAACCCTAAACCCTAAACCTAAACCCAACCCAACCTAAACCCTAAACCTAAACCCTAAACCCCAAACCTTAAACTTTAAAACCCAACCCCTAAACCCAAACTCCTAAACTCCTAAACCCTAAAACCTTTGGGGAAACTCAACCCTAAACCCAACCTAACCCTAAACCCTAAACCCTAAACCCAAACTCCTAAACCCCAGAAACCCTAAACCTGAGTCCCTAAACTCCTAAACCTGAACCCCTAAACCCTAAACCTAAACCTAAACCCTAAACCAAACCCCAAAACTCCTAAACTCAATCCCTAAAACCCTAACCCGTGAACCTAAACTCCTAAACCCTAAACCCTGAACCCAAACCCAAACCAAACCCTAAACCCTAAACCCTAAAACTTAAACCCAACCAACCAAACCCTAAACCCTAAACCCCAAACCCTAAACCTCAAACTCCTAAACCCTAAACCTAAACTCCTAAACCCAAACCAAAACCCTGAACCCAAACTAAACCAAACCTAAACCTTTAAACAGAACTCCTAAACCTGGAACCTTTAAACCTCAACCTTAAACTCTAAACCCTAAAAACCCTAAACCCTAAACCCTAAACTCCTAAACCCTAAACCCAAACCCCAAACCCAACCCTAAACCCCAAACCTCCAAACCCTAAACTCCAAACCCTAAACCCTAAACCCTAAACCCCAAACCCTAAACCCTAAAACCCTAAACCCTAAACCCTAAACCTCTAAACTTAAACCTAAAAACCCTAAACCCTAAACCCCAACCCTAAACCTGAAAAACCCTAAACCCAAACCCTAAACCCTAAACCCCTAAACCCTAAACTCCAAACCCCAACCCAAACTCCTAAACCCTGAACCCTAAACCCTAAACCTCAAACCCTAACCTAAACCCTAAAACCCTAAAACCCCAAACTAAACCTCAAGTCCTCCTAAACCCCTAAACCCTAAACCCTAAACCCTAAACCCTAAACCCAAACCCAAACCCCTAAAACCCCAAACCCTAAACCCCAAACCCAACTCAAAACCCTAAACCCTAAACCCTAAACCCCAAATCCTAAACCCTAAACCCTAAACCCTAAACCCTAAAC
>JAEQBH010003767.1:1037500-1042500 GCA_016808115.1 Tetrastigma voinierianum | reverse complement strand
CCCAACCCAAACCCCAAACCCCAAACCCCAAACTCCTAAACCCTAAACCCTAAACCCTAAACCCAAACCCCAAACCCTAAACCCTAAACCCTAAACCCAAACCCCAAACCCCAAACCCCAAACCCTAAACCCCAAACCCCAAACCCCAAACCCTAAACCCCAAAACCCTAAACCTTAAACCCTAAACCCTAAACCCTAAACCCCTAAACCCTCAAACCCTAAACCCTAAACCCCAAACCCCAACCCCAAACCCCAACCCTGGGAACCCCAAAACCCTAAACCCTGAACCCTAAACCCCAAACCCTAAACCCTAAACCCCAAACCCTAAACTCCTAAACCTAAAACCCTAAACCCTAAACCCTAAACTCCTAAACCCAAACCTCAAACCTCCTAAACCCAAAACCCTAAACCCTAAACCTCAAACCCCAAACCCCAAACCTCAAACCCAAACCCCAACCCCAAACCCAAACCCTAAAACCCTAAAACCCTAAACCCTAAACCCTAAACCCTAAACCCCAAACCCCAACCCTAAACCCCAAACCCCAAACCCCAACCCTAAACCCTAAACCCTAAACCCCTAAACCCTAAACCCCAAACCCCAAACCCCAAACCCTGGGAACCCCAAACCCCAAACCTAAACTCCTAAAAACCCCAAAACCCTAAACCCCAAAACCCTAAACCCAAACCCTAAACCCCAACCCTAAACCCTAAACCCTAAACCCTGAACCCAAACCCTAAACCCTAAACCCCAAACCCTAAACCCAAACCCTAAACCCTAAACCCCAAACCCCAACCCCAACCCTAAACCCCAAACCCTAAACCCTAAACCCTAAAACCTAAATCCGAAAAACCTGTAAACCCCAAACCCCAAAAACCCTAAACCCCAACCCTGGGAACCCAAACCCTAAACCCCAAACCCCAAACCCTAAACCCTAAACCCCAAACCCTAAACCCCAAACCCCAAACCTAAACCCCAAACCCCAAACCCTGGGAACCCTAAACCCTAAAACCTCAAACCCTAACCCTAAACCCTAAACCCTGAACCCTAAACCCTGAACCCTGAACCCTAAACCCTAAACCCTGGGTGCCCTAAACCCCAAACCCTAAACCCTGGGAACCCTAAACCCCAAACCCCAAACCCTAAACCCCAAACCCCAAACCCGAAACCCAAAACCCCTAAACCCCAAACCCTAAACCCCAAACCCCAAACCCCAAAAAAAACCCCAAACCCCAAACCCTAAACCCCAAACCCCAAACCCCAAACCCCAAACCCCAAACCCAAAACCCCAAACCCCAAACCCCAAACCCAAACCCCAAACCCAAACCCCAAACCCCAAACCCCAAACCCTGAACCCTAAACCCTAAACCTAAACCCTAAACCCTAAACCCTAAACCCTAAACCCTAAACCCTAAACCCTAAACCCTAAACCCTAAACCCTAAACCCTAAACCCTAAACCCAAATCCCAAACTCCTAAACCCTAAACCACTAATCCCTTAACCCTAAACCCTTAAACCCTAAACCCGAAACCCCAAACCCCAAACCCCAAACCCTAAACTCGAAACCCCAAACCCCAAACCCTAAACCCAAAACTTGAAACCCTATACCCGAAACCCGAAACCCCAAGCCCTAAACCCTAAACCCTGTGTGTCCCTGGGCCCTAAACCCTAAACCTCCAAAACCCCAAACCCTAAACCCTAAAAACCCTAAAACCCTAAACCCTAACCCTAAACCCTAAACTCCTAAACCCTAAACCCTAAACCCCAAACCCTAAACTCCTAAACCCTAAACCCCAAACCCTAAAAACCTCAAACCCCAAACCCTAAACCCTAAACCCAAACCCCAAAAACCCCAAACCCCAAACCCAAACCCCAAACCCCAAAAACCCCAAACCCCTAAACCCCAACCCTAAACCATAAACCCCTAAACCTAAAACCCTAAATCCCAAACCCCAAAACCTTAAAACCCCAAAACCCTAAACCCTAAACCCTAAACCCTAAAACCCTAAACCCTAAACCCTAAAACCTTAAACCCTAAACCCTAAACCTTAAACCTAAACTCTAAACCCTAAACCCTAAACCCTAAACCCTAAACCCCAAACCCCAAACCCTAAACCCTAAACCCTAAACTCCTAAACCCCTAACTCCTAAACCCTAAACCCTAAACCCTAAACCTGAAACCCAAACCCTAACCCTAACCCTAAACTTAAACCCTTAAACCCAAACCCTAAACCCCTGAACCCTAAACCTAAAAACCCTAAACCCTAAACCCTAAACCCCAAACCCAACCCTAAACCCTAAACCCTTAAACCCCAAACCCTAAACCCTAAACCTAAACCCAAACCCTAAAACCCTAAACCCTAAACCTAAACTCCTGAACCCTAAACCCTAAACCCTAAACCCCAAACCCTAAACCCTAAACCCTAAACCCCAAACCCTAAACCCTAAACCCTAAACCCTAAACCCTAAACCCTAAACCCTAAAACCCTAAACCCTAAACCCTAAACCCTAAACCCCAAACCCCTAAACCCCAAACCCTAAACCCCAAACCCTAAAAACCCAAAAACCTAAAACCCTGAAAACCCTAAACCCTAAACCCCAAACCCTAAACCCTAAACCCCAAACCCTAAACCCTAAAACCCCTGAACCCTGGGAACCCCAAACCCCAAACCCCAACCCTGGGCCCCAAACCCTAAACCCTAAACCCTAAACCCTAAACCCTAAACCAAAATCCTAAACCCTAAACCCTAAACCCTAAACCCTAAACCCTAAACCCCTAAACCCTAAACCCCAAACTCCTAAACCCTAAACCCTAAACCCTAAACCCAACCCTAAACCCTAAACCCTAAACCCCAAACCCCAAACCCAAACCTAAACCCTAAAAACCCTAACCCTAAACCCTAAACCCTAAACCCCAAACCCTAAACCCAAACCCTAAACCCCAAACCCTAAACCCTAAACCCCAAACCCTGAACCCTAACCCTGGTGCCCTAAACCCTAAACCCCCCTAAACTCCTAAAACCCTAAACCCTATACCCTAAACCCTAAACCCAAACCCTAAACCCTAGACCCTAAACCATAAATCCTAAACCCAAAACCCAAAATCCCTAAACCCTAAACCTTAAACCCTAAACCCTAAATCAAAAACCCTAAACCCCAAACTCGAAAGTCTAAACCCTAAACCCTAAACCCCAAACCCCTAAAACCCTAAACCCTAAACCCTAAACCCTAAACCCTAAACCCTAAACCCCAACCCTAAACCCTAAACCCTAAACCCAAAACCCTAAACCCTAACCCCAAAACCCTAAACCCCAAAAACCCCAACCCAAACCCCAAACCCTAAACCCCAAACCTCAAACCCCAAAACCCTAAACTCCTAAAACCTAAACCCTAAACCCTAAACCTCAAACCCTAAACTCCAACCTAAAAACCCTAAACTCTAAACTCTAAACCTTAAACCCTAAACTCAAACCTGAAACCTAATACCTTAAACCCTAAACCCTAAACCCTATATCCCTAAACCCTAAACCTTAAACTTTAAACCTTAAATCTTAAACTTAAATCTTAACTTTGAAACCTAACCCTTTCTTTCTAAATCTCCCTTCTTTAAATTTTAAACCCTAAACCATAAACCCTAAACCCTAAACCCTAAACCCAAAACCCTAAACCCTAAACCCTAAACCCAAAACCCTAAACCCTAAACCCCAAACCCTAAACCCCAAACCCTAAACCCAAACCCTAAACCCCAAACCCAAACCCTAAACCCTAAACCCCAACCCTAAACCCTGCAAACCCCAACCCTAAACCCTAAACCCTAAACCCTAAACCCTAAAATCCCAAACCCCAACCCCAAACCCAAACCCTAAACCCTAAACCTCCAAACCTGCCCTAAACCTTTTAAACTCCAAACCCTAAACCCTAAAAAATTATATACATCCCAAAACTCTAAACCTTAAACCCTAAACCCTAAACCCTCAACCGTAAACCCTAGACTCCAAACCCTAAAAACCCTAAAAAACCCTAAACCCCAACCTCAAACCCTAAACCCCTAAACCCTAAACCCCAAACCCTAAACCCTAAACCCCAAACCCAAACCCCAAACCCCAAAAACCCAACCCTAAACCCCAAACCCAAACCCCAAACCCAACCCTAAACCCCAAACCCTAAACCCAAACCCAAACCCCAAACCCTAAACTCCTAAAACCCCAAACCCCAAACCCCCAACCCAAACCCCAAACCCCAAACCTAAAACCCCAAAACCCTAAACCCTAAACCCTAAACCCCTAAACCTAAACCCTAAACCCAAACCTCAAACCTTTAAACCCTAAACCCTAAACCCAAACCTCAAACCCAACCCTAAACCCTAAACCCTAAACCCTAAACCCTAAAAACCCTAAACCCTGGGAACCCTAAACCCCAACCCAAACCCTGCAAACCCTAAACCCTAAACCCCAAAACCCTAACCCAAAAACCCTAAACCCTAAACCCTAACCCTAAACCCTGCCCTAAACCCCAAACCCTAAACTCCTAAAACCCTAAACCCCAAACCCTAAACCCAAACTCCTAAACCCTAAACTCCTGAAACCCTAAACCCTAAACCCTAAACCCTAAACCCTAAACCCTAAACCCTAAAACTCCTAAACTCCTAAACTCCTAAACTCTAAACCTTAAAACCCTAAACCTAAACTCTAAACCTTGAAATAACTTTAAACTTTAAATCTTTAAACCTTAACTTAAACTTTGAATCTTGAACTTTAATCTTAATCTGTAGTTCTAAATTCTTAAATTTTAAATTCTAAATTTTAAATTTTAAATTTAAATTTTAAATTTTAAATTTAAATTTTAAATTTTAAATTTTTTAAATTTAACCCTAAACCCTAAACCCTAAACCCTAAACCCTAAACCCTAACCCTAAACCCCAAACCCTAAACCCTAAACCCTAAACCTCAAACCCTAACCCTAAACCCTAAACCCTAAACCCCAAACCCTAAAACCCTAAACC